>OZ038450.1:25170528-25204924 GCA_964036195.1 Sphaerolaimus hirsutus | reverse complement strand
TTTCTAGGATACACCAGTGGATTTAAATATGTGAGTAAATAAATTTTTGTGTTTACCTATTATTCAGACAGGATACGGTAAATCCGAGCGCAAAGCGCGCAGTCAGTAGATAATCCCCTACCCACTCACCTCCGGATAGACGAGTCTGATGCTGGTGAGCGTGGGGTTGTGCACGAAGTACATGACCAGGGTGTTCAGCTGGACGAACACGATCACGAACACGGTGCACATGGTGAGCACCCAGAAGGCGCGCGCCCACCAACCCTCCGTGTGCACCAGCTGCGGCGGGGGAGGGGGGAGGGGGGGGGTGAATGTTTAGGTATGTCTCTGTTGTAAATACTAGGCGGAGTGCAAAGTATGCACCCGAAATCACTTTACAAAAGTAAGGTGCCCTGTAAAATGTCATGCTTAATGTCCAATTGTAGTAGTTGATCGAATTTTGTAGTAAGTTCAATCAACTACTACACAATGCAAAATTACCTGTAAAATGTCAATTTAACAAAAAAGTTACCGTATTTCCTCGAAATACCCCCCTCTCGAAATACCCCCCGTCGAAATACCCCCCGTCGAAATACCCCCTCAAAATGGACACAATGAACTTAGAAACCCCCCTTCGAAATACCCCCCAAATTTAGTGTATAGAGAACGTAAATGACAAAGGCTGCGGTTTGTCATCCGGTCAATGCAGAACACACGTTAAAAACAATGCCTCTGTTGTGTGAGAACAGTGTTTATACGTTTACACGCTTATACAAGTCTTTAGAGTCTTATAAATGGTGATTTTTGTTGCATTTTTCGACGTCTGCGTACGCTTCAAACGACAATTTGTTACTGGGGAAATTTCTGGCGAAATAATATACCCCCCTCGGTTAACCCCCCTCAAAATTCTCACTCTGAAAAAATAAACCCCCTGGGGGTATTTCGAGGGAGTACGGTACTCAACTTTTTAGATTTTTCGTGACATTTGATGACTCTCGACATTTTTCATGACATTTTGACTTTTGACATTTTACATGACATTTTATGACTTTTGACATTTTACAAAGTATTTTACACTTTACAGGGCATTTTGCATGGTCTGGGTTGCGGAACCTGATCGAATCCATGGAAGGTGGTCGAGCGGACGAAGCTGGCCAGCGTGCCGGCCAACTTGTCGTCGTCGCCGCTTTCCTTCGGCTCGTCGCTGTGCCGCCGCTGCAGCTGCCGCTTTGCCGCCGCTGCAGTCGACCCGTCGCCGTTCATGCTGCCGTGCGATGCGCTCGCGCCCACGTCTGAGATTGGCACGGGAAAGCGCGTCGTGGGTAGTGATAAAAAGGCACCGGTGCAGGTGCCATTTTTTCAGAATAGCACCGTCGCCGGTGCGGTGACATTTTTTGGCCGGTGCCAGAGGTGCTAGCACCAGGGCCAAAGTAAAAGGCACCGGGAAAGGCACCGGCCAAGTCGTCATAGGGTGTAAAATTTCGTCCACAGCATGTGCTTTTTCAAATATACCCAAATGTTTTAGTCTATTATAGAAAAAAAATATTTTGAAATCAACCATACCCTTCTGAAGAGGGAACAAAAATTGTTATGTATTTCATAATCATAAATATTATATTTGTTTCATCATTGTGTTTATAATTTGTTGTCAGTTCATGACAAAATATAGTAACATCCATCCCAGTCAGTGGACAATGGCGCCCCACACACTAGTTGACACAGCGAAATTTTTCCGTGTGTCAATTGAAAAAAGTGTCACGCGTGCGCGTGCAGTTGACCACGTGGGCCACCAATAGTGACTATGTGTATTGGAGCATAATCACTATTTGAGCTATCATTTTAATCATTTGAATTACTCCATAAAGTGATAGCCACTTCATTCTGATCATTTTAAATGATCTACCATCAAAATCGGTAGAGTTTCATGTAAATATGCAGTTCAGAAAGTGCAGCCTTTAAAAAAACACCCGATAAATACTTCGGAACCTTCAGCCGGTGCGGTGCCTTTGGGTGCTAGCACCGGCAGCCGGCCGGTGCCCCAGGGTGCCGGTGTTATTTTTTTCAAAATGGCACCGGTGCCGGTGCGGTGCGGTGCCATATTACCTGGTGCCTTTTCCATCACGACTGGTGGGTCAGGTATAGTCCGCTGACCACACGGTTTACACGAGCACTGAGTTATGTCTCACGTTGGCAGTGTGCCATCAGGTACCCAACGCGTGCGACTATTCGCAAGTGACGAAAAAATTCGCTGTCGGTCAAACATAAACGTAGAACGTTTTAAATTCAAAACATTGTTTTTGTTTTTACAAAAGTTGCATTTGTTAGTCGTTGTTGGCTCACCGCCAATGTGACCGACGCGTGACGCGATTGTTTCGCGCTCTGCGAACTAATTAGTTGAGAGATTCAGCGTCAACTGAAAAACAGGTACTTTAATTTCCACAGACGATGTTTCAGTTAGCCATCCGTAAACCGTCAACTTATGTGGTTACCTATGTGCGTGCGTAGGCCGTAAAATTTACGCCTTTGCGGACCATAGTTGTTCAAATGTATTTATGTTTACTCGATAATTACGGATACTCGAGTACTGCGTAAATGTGTTTACGTTTCCTCGCGAAAAAAATACCGGTACTCACTTACTCGCGTAAAAAATACCGGTACTCACTTACTCGCGTACTTTTTGAAAGAACGCGAGTACAGAAAACGTTTTTATAGGGGACAGAAAATGTCATTTTGCCAAACAGAAAGTGACAAACATAAAACATTATCATAAGAAATACCTAGCAGGAGAGGTAAATCTTTTCGTATATCAGAGTAAAAATTCGAAAAAATACTGACTTTTTCTGAGAAAAATACTAACTGTTACGTTTTCTGTGATAAAAATACTCGTTTTTACGTCTTGTCCAGAAAAAATCTCGTTTTTACGTTTTCTCTTAAAAAATATTTTACTCATGTACGCAGTGTAAAAGTATTTTAAAAATACTTAACGTTTTCTGTACTCAGGGGTGAGTAAAAGAGAAATACCGTATTACCTCGAATTATCCCCCCCTTGAATTAACCCCCCCCCCCCTCGAATTAACCCCCCCTCAAAATGGGCTGGGGAAATAATAAACCCCCCCCCCCCTCGAAATACCCCCCCCCCTTCGGAATGATGTACTAATGTACATAATAAATACGTCATGTACGCAATGTACATGATGTATATTACTGTTAATTTGCATTGCAGCTACACATAGAGTAGTTTGTGTAGCTAAATATCTACGTTTTTTGTCCAAATATATCCTGTTTGGACACATTTATTACCTATTTTGGGTACGCAAATGCCTACTATTTACTACGATCCTTACGAAAATTTCTGACGAAATAAAAAAAAACCCCTCGAATAAACCCCCCCCCCTCGAATTAACCCCCCCTCAAATTTTGCTGGCGAAATAATAAACCCCCATGGGGGTATTTCGAGGTAATACGGTACTTTACGTTTACGTTTACTTTTAAAAAAGTTCAGTACTTTTAACAACTCTGTTGCGGTCAGGAAAGAATGCTCTATGCTGAGGATGTATACTGATAAATACTGATTGTTGGGGTCTCTAGTTGCTGGAAATACATCTGCGCAGCTCAGTGGATCTGCCGAAATCACATCACATTCAATCAAATGTGATGATAGCCGTAATGTACCTGTGCACACTAGTTTTCGACCGAAATATCGAAAACTTATTAATCAGCTTTGAAGCATTTTAGTTTCCTAGAATGAGGTGTCCGTCAACTACTGTTGACAGGGATGAAAAATGATTCATTATAGAAAACTCAAATACATTCGATTCTGATTTGTGAGTTTTCAAAATTTCGGTTGAAAACTATAGTGTGCGCAGAGCCAGTGCAGCAGAAACGACAACTCCATCACAAAATGTGAGCTTGTTCTATACAAAGAAAGCTGTAGTTTTTATTGCCATAATTATCCTGGTAAAAGTGGCTTTTTCTGTTGTTATATTTTGTCACCAATCCACAACTTGTTTTTGTTACAGAAAGTCAGAAAGTCAATGCCTCAATGCGGAAAGACTGAGTACTTTTTCCGGCAGCAATTCGCATGGGTTCATGTTTTTCTCAATGCTTTTTAACTACCTAATTTCTTCTGGTTCGTAATTATTTTTTTGCAGTTTTGGAAATTTGCCAACGTTCACAGTTTGAAATGTTGCCTAAAAATTGGAAATAACTACAGCAGAGCGCACAAATAGGTACGATGTAGAATACATGTAAATACATATTGAAAAAGGAAAATTATTCTTGACTTACAGAACAAAGGAAAATTACTTTTCTCGGTCTACATGAGCATGACTACAGACGTACCGTATTTCCTCGAAGGGGGGGGGGTTTCAGAGTGGAAATTTTGAGGGGGGTATGTCGAGGGGAGGGGGTATTTTTTCCTCAGCTCGAAAACACCTGGGGGTATTTCGAGGGGGGTAATTCAAGGGGGGTATTTCGCAGAAATACGGTATGAACATATAACCTACATATAACACTCGACAGTGTTTTCATCTTCGCACGAATTAGTTGCAGAACTTGCAAATGTAATGTTGTTGACAAGTGCAATATGAACTCGGCGCGACGCTTGCCAAATTGTCACAGTCCAATAATTTTTAGCTTTTCATGCCGCTGCTCAATATTTGCTTGAGTGGAGGTTCGTGCTACGTATTATAAATGTTTAGCTACATAGTGTGACATTTTAAAGTTGACACTCTAATAGAACACTTCCAAAATTTCTACTGCTTTATTATATTTAAAAATCAAATATGTTTTTAAAATATTAATTATTTAGGAGAGAACGCCATAAGAAAATTAAATTTATTGCATTATCAGTTATCACTGAGAAACTCGGTAGATTTATATTTTTTCAAATACTGCAAAATATCAAACAAGCATTATTTTTATTTTCTCGGTGTTTTTCCAGAGAGATAAAATTTTATTTACTTTATTTGTAAGAAGAAAATAAAAAATATCTCAATTAAATTTTTCTCGGCATTTTTTAGAGAGATTTAATTAGATTTAGGTTTAATTTAGGTTTAGAATTTCTAAGGTACCTATATTTTATTCGATAAAATAAATGAAATTCTAATAGAAACTAAGTCTCCTAATCGACTCTCGTTTTTTAAATGCAATTTGAAAAACCCCTCGTCAAAATTGTCTGTGAAAAACACCAGACTCCAGAGGGAAAACTTTTTTAAGGAGTGCGTCCGTTATGCGTCTTCATTTTTTAATCTAAAATCGAACGTTCTCCATCTGCGGCATGCCTGCCATAGGTATTTTCGGACGACGGTTACCGTATTTCCTTGAAATACCCCCAGGGGGTTTATTTTTTCAGAGTGGAAATTTTGAGGGGGGTATTTCGAGGGGGGGCTTATTCGAGGGGGGGTTTTATTTCGCCAGAAAGTTTCGAGTAGGATTGTAGTAAAGAATGTACCATATCATACCCCAAACTGGTAATAAATGCAGCAAACGAGGTTATACTTGAACGTACCACGTGTATTGCTACTCGAACCAGTATATATGTATACCAGCGATGCAAACTGGTCCCAATTTATACATCATGTATATCGTATACATGATGTACCTTCTTCCAGACGGGGGGTATTTCGAGGGGGGGTTTCCCCAGCTCAAAAACACCTGGGGGTATTTCGAATGGGGGTTAATTCAAGGGGGGGGGGTATTTCGATGAAAATACGGTATTTTTGGAGCGTTACTTTTGGACAAAATGCTGAATTCAAACGCGATCGATCCTGTTCGAGTGATCGGCATTCTCATTTCTCAGCCGCCAGCCAACTCGAGATGGAAAACGCCAAGGGCTTGAATATCGTTTTTATGATTAGGCTGATTTTTTTGCCGCGCTTAATAAATATGATATACATATAAACTACCTACTGCTTCACCTACCTATTTTGATTTTTTCCGAAGTTTTTCGTCATGGCACACTTTCGACGCGGCACCCTCACCAACTTTTGTTTCCACCTTTGCGATGTGTTTTCCCAATTATGACCTGACCGGTTCAAATCCTATAGACTAGGAATTCTTCAAGAAATGAAATCACCATTCAAAAATCACCACACCATTAAAATATATTCCTCGATTTTACTGTCCGGAAATATCCCACACACATTTGCCCACCTCAAAAAACACACACAAAAAACTACCAACCGCAATAGTTCCCACTGTCCGACTGCACCTGCAGCGTGGACAGCCGCGACTGGTGCCGCTGGGGGCAGAGCGGCGCCTGCAGGCACAATCTGCGCTCGCACAACGGCGCCCTGTTAGCGCTCGGCCTCGACGCGTCCGACGACGCGCGCCAGTCCGGCTGAGGGAAATGAGGGGGTATTTGAGGGCTAAAATGACGATCGATAAGATAACCAGGGGCCAATTCCGCAAAGTGAAGTGAAAAGCGAAGTGAAACTTTGAAGCGAATTTTTTGAATTGGGTAACATTTTCAATTGCAAAGTTCCGACGCAAGCGAAAAATCGGCACGTTTCTCACAAAACAAAGCTTTCTAAATCAGAGTTCATCCTTTACTTTTTTATTTATTTTTATTTTTCACTTCACTTCGCATCCCTTTCTCCTTCACCTTTTACTTAGCTTTTTACTTCACTTTTTGCGGTATTGGCCCAGATCTATTTAAGGGCTAAGAATTTAATTCAGCTTGACTTGAGTTACCTTACCGATCGTCATTTTAGGACAACTCAAACTTTACCATTCAAAATTCATTTTGGGTCACGCAGATTCAAAAGAATTCAAAACATGTTTCCATATTGTTAGGGTATTGCCGCAGCGTGAAGGTCCCGGGTTTGAATCCCGGCTAGGCGACGCAACATTTTTGTACCCTTTTAGATTGTAAAAAAATTTTATTCATGTTCATCCTGCGCTTACTCTTGTATGGGGCGCCTTAGGCGCACCTTACCCCCAAATTGGAACTGGCCCCAGGTCTACACAGTGACGCACCGGGTGCAAGTTCTGCCTGGCCGCGTCGCCGTTGGTGCTCTCGTCGTCGTCGTTCTGCGTCGAACCCTGGATCCACTTGTGCGCTCGCAGCCGCCGATCGTGCATTATATTTATTTATGCCTAAAATACCTAAAGAAATGGATTGGAAATATGCAGGCGCTGCTCTGATAATGGGACAAATGTTTTTTTGAATTATGCCACTGGTCAAGTGATTTCGTGCCTTACATGCCTATTCCAGTACCCTGCAAAATGTCATGTAAAAAGTAAAATGTTAAGTAAAATCTAAAATGCCATTTCAAGCAAAAATTTTCATGTAAACTGCCAAATTCCGAATAGGTAATAATAAAAATTATGGGACATTTTACATTTCAATTTCATGGTATTTTACATGACATTTTACACTTTACATGACATTTACACCAGGATTCTAGCTGGTTAATGCGAAATCTTTATACCGAACACGCTGCCCTTGAAGTACCTATTTATGTCTGCCGCTCTCCAAAATTCCAGCCCTCTTCTGAACTACCGTGAACAATGGTGCAGCGACGGAACGGCGGAAATGAAACTATTTTTAAAAGTTTTCACACTATTAGCACATTTTTACGGTTTGGAGAATTTTTCAAGCTTTTGAAGAAAGCAGGAAAAGCAAGAATGCATATCGCGTGGTTTATTGGTTATCGCATTCAAAAGTAACGCTGCTCATAAATGATATTGGAGATTGATATTGATGAAAATTATAGGTGACCTAACAATACCCGAGGCGATAAAATAATCATACTAAACACTCTTTGGGCTTGGGGTGTCTTAAATATTCATGCATTCATTAAAGAACCACCTAACACGAAAACATCTAGAATATTGAATTTTAATTAAAAAATTTCCCATCGTCGGGTGCGCATGGCTAAATGAGCGGCGGCGGCACGAGCTTGCGAAAATTCGCGCCGCTAGTGAATTTTTGCCGCACTTATTCGGGCGCAAGCGGCCGTGAAATGCGTCGCGCGCTTGAAAACGTAGTTGTTAATGCGTATTTACTTTTACTCAAAAAGTACGCATACTCGAGCACCGAGTAAATACGCATACGCATACTTTGAAAAAAGTATCAGTACTCGCCTGTATGCATACTTTTTGAGAGTACTCGTGTACAGACGGATAAAATTTGCGAGTACAGAAATAGTATTTTTGCCATTTGAGACCCCTGCATTTTATTAAGTATACTTATTAATAGAAAGAAAACACATTTTTGTTGTCCAGGGTAAACATTCATAATGCTCCCTTCTGCATTTTCCATAAATAAAAGGCAATTTTACTCACTTTTACGCTTTCGTGAGAAAAAAATACTCGCATTTACGCTTGCCAGCAAATCGTATTTTACTCTCATTTACTCGCGAGTAAAAGTAAAAAAAAAACTTTACGCTTTCTGTACTCGGAGGATGAGTAAAAACAAAATACTTTACGCATACGCATACTTTGAAAAAAGTTGGGTACTTTTAACAACTCTGCTTGGAAATCGGCGCGCCTTGTCTGTTTCTGAGAGGGGAACATTCCCGCGGCGTGCTTATGTCGTTTACTGGATTCCTTGTGAATGATAGAAAGAGCAATCTGCTTTATGGTCGGCCGACTGCATGCTTTGCACTTAAATATATTTATCGTATCGTGCCTACACACACACTAGTTTTCACCGTGACTTCATGTGAAAGCTGAAATTTTTTCAAATGCAAATTAATGAACACGGTTGAATGATTTTTTTAAATTTAAATTGGAATTTAAATTAATTAAAGTGAAAATTTAAAAACTAAAACACATATAGCATACAAAAAGAGTAGGCTGGATGTCGCCATGTGGCCATTTCAGTTTTCACATCGGTCACGGTGAAAACTAGTGTGTGTAGGCCATCTCACCTTAATGACCGATGAAAATTTCGGCAGATTTTTTTCACAACACATTTTATTCACTGTCAACGGAAAATGTTGCAAAGAATGTATCACATATTTACGTAACTTTTTCAACAAATTTTGGTAAACAAATGCAAACAATGCATCAGCTCATTACAGGTACATTCAAGTAATTTGGATTTGAAAATATTATAACTAAAACGCATTTCAATTGTTGAACTTCAGTGTCAATGAACCCGGAATTTTGGGACTTTTTTCGGCGACATGGACTAGCGTCTTCAAGCACATATACTTAGCTTGTTCCAAAATTATGCGCACAGTGACCAAAACGTTGTAGTTAAGGGAGAAATATCATTACATGAAAAAAGGAAGTTACATATTTACCTATGCCTAATCGTGCAAATAAACCAGAATCTTACACATGTTTATTGCAACACTTGTACCCAAAAAATCATTAAAAAGCATGTTGCACCTGTGATTCCATTTTTATGCTACCTATGGGAAGATAAATACAGATTTGATTCTACTACTGTCTAATCATCATTTCCTATCATTAGTTTAACTAAAGGTTATCTTTCAGAATGCATTGAATGTGACATCAATGTTGGGGCAGGCCTGATACGCACATCTGCCTGTTATGCACATTTGCCCATTTTTTTCACTTGACACTTTTTCAAGTGATTTTCAGATATGAGTAAAGTGAAAAAAGTTCACTAATGTCATTGCGCAGCGTTTTTCACTTCACTCATATCTGAAAATCACTTGGAAAAGTGTCAAGTGAAAAAAACAGGCAAATGTGCGTAACGGGCAAATGTGCGTAACCGCTGGGGGGAAAAAGGGTCACTTTGAGAATATGGTATGCATCGATGGGGCGGAGTTCGGCACCGCTTTTGAAGTGATTATCTGCGCCCCGTCATGGGTTAATGCGGCATAATCCGCCTGCGGCATGAGTTTTGCTCGCACCACTTATGAAAATAGCTGGGTGACAGATAAATGCATCCGTAATATCCGCAAATGTAGGTATGCTGGGGCCGGATAGACTAATTGTAACTTGATTTGCGTTTTCAGCTTGGCAAGTGTGAAATAAAAAACCATCAGTGAAATTTTTTTTATTTTATTCACTACCTAATTACAATGAAAACAAATGATTAAAAAATGACCTATGTGAAATCAATTTTTGTTGATACCGTTTTTACAAAAGTTTTTGCCATTTCAGGATCGCCTCCCTGAACTTTTCCAACTGATTTTACATTGAAATTTTTTGGAAAATCGAAAACTATTGAAACTGAGAACAGTGTATGCTGAGATTTGGACATTATTCAGCGATGGATTAGGACTGGATCAACTTTTACATAATCATTTTCAAAGTAAAATTTTACACTTCAATAAATTCCAGTTTATATAGCCCGACTGAAACCTCACTGATCATCTTGAATGCTCCAATGCGAAACGATGCGGAAATGGCAAAAACTTATGCACCAGACCAATTTATGATGTAGTTCATGTCTGACCCACCTAGCTAAATTCACAATCTTAATAGATGTTCTTTGCATGGGTCCTGGGCAAATGAACATGCAATGGCTGCACTAATCTCCTGTGCAAACAAAAGTGGTCATTGGTCAGCCACAATTACCATATTTCTAAAGTGACCCTTTTTCCACCCAACCGTGCGTAACGGGCAGATGTGCATATCAGTGCACCCCCATCAATGTCCATGTTATATTTTTGCTTTGCTAGAGAGGTGAGTTAGTCAATGCCATTCAAATTTAATAGCTAATTGGCGCTTGGCACTATTTTTTCCCAGTGCCAGGAACAACATGCCTGGCACTGGCGCTTGTGCCAAAGCAAAAAGCACCATGGCACTTCTGGTGGTTTTTATGGCTCAAGCCAGCACCAAAGGGCACCAGCACTAGCCACACTGACACAAATTGCTGTCCCTTTGAGCAGGTAAGATTTAGTAAAATATATTGCTTTGACCTGAGTAACTTTATAAATAAGTCTAATTAGTATTGGAGTCACGTTAAGGTATGAATAAATGAAAAATCAACAAACAATAGTGAAATGCATCTCGAAATATTCACCACATCGTCAGTTTTAATTTACCGTCCACTGTCCACCTAATTCTGGGACAAAACAAACCACTTTTCTGCAATCAGCCAGTGATATGTGAATGCGGTAAACTGATTTAGCGAGTTGCCACATGTTATCCCGTGATTATCTATGAATCGCGTTGCACTACACAGCGCGCTGAATTTATGTCATTTGCACTCGGATCTCGGCGCTCGTGCACATGATCTTTTCATTAGCAGGCTATTTTTGGTGAAAATTGAAGAGAGAAAAGCAAATATTGAGTCGTTCTGAACGTGGAAACGGAAACTTGAAAGTTTCGGTTGAAAGACGGAAATCGGCCGCATAAAATTCTTTTCGCTTTTATCGAGTTCTTACCAAAAAAAACTTGAGTTTTTACTTAAAAAACTTGAGTTTTTATTAAAAAACTTGAGTTTTCACCAAAAAACTCATTTTTTTCAAAAAACCCCCCAGAAACTCAAGTTTTTTTCGTGAAAAAAACTCAAAACACAGATATTCATTTTTGAAAAACTCAAAATACAGAAAGTGTTTTTATTTTGAGAACTCACCCATCGTTGAGTGGCACATGAGCTCCATACAAAGACGTTTTTTGAAAATATAAATCCGCTCAGCGAGCATTGTGTTGCGGCGGCGAACTAGTGAGCACCTAGTTGTGAAAATTCGATTGCGCACGAGCAAATTGGCTCACAATGGCATGTAAATTGCGGTGATGTCATCTCGTCACTCATGTTTACCATAAATAGAAGCATACGCTACACTTTTTTTGCGTCAAAATAAATAACTAGCTAGACGTTTCGGGAATTTTTTTTATGGAAAGACATTACTTTTTCAATAAGAATGTCTCACTCACGGCGTTTTTCATGCATGCAGAAAAAAATTTTTAAAGTGGATAAAACTTGAGAAATTTATCTATTTTACTATAAGAATCGGCGCCAAATTTAGAAAATTTAAAAAATTGTGTTGTGACAATACAATGTTATTATAAAAAAGCTACAATACAATTTCATGAGCTCAGTAATCGATACGCGGAACTCGGGGCACTCATGTTCATAATATACACATAAGAGGAAACATTCTGCATAAATATGTGAACTAGCAATGGAAGTGTTGCGCCATTGGCGCCACTCCAAAAATGGCGTTAAACTCCAAGGACGCCAAATTGAAGCAATTAGCTGCGCTAAAACGTAATCGTTAATATGAAGTGCGCACGATTTTCGAATGTCCGATCGAGGCAAGGCAAAGGAATCTTTCGTCGGAAATAGAATTTTCCAAAAAAAACTACAAAATCAATTGCGCCATGGCAAATGGCGCCACTTTACTCCCAATGTCTAGCGCTAAATATAAACTCTACGAACACCACTTAAAGCCGTGCAATGTAATTAGTGCTGTGCAAAGTTGGTTCCCACGTGAACACTGGAGCGGACAAATTGCTTATATTTATATATTGTTTGTCTGTTTTTACTTTATACATGCATGCAATTTCATGGAAAATACGTGGAATATGAAATATTTAAAATGCCACATAGGTAATTTTTTTTGGTAATTTGTGAAGAACGTAGATGTGAGATACAGAACAGTCTTCCAGCCACAGAATTTTTTGAAAATTATTTGCGAAATCTAAACGTGAATACCGTATTTCTTGTAATAGAACGGCATACCTCTAATAGAAGGGCACCTCCAATAGAACGGCAGGTAAACAAGTTGACGAAAAAATGATTGGCGCTCTTCTATTAGAAGAAATAGCGTATCAGAATAGTCCCAATTCTCACACTCACTCTGATTTCTAGCGGTTATTTCTCATCCATTTGTGGTGGCCATTACCCATTCAAAAATGAAATCGACCATCGTTGGCCAATTTCTGTGATTCTACGGAATCTTCAGAGCTTTTTAAATGCGCTCTTCCTCCATTCATGTACGAAGTACACCCCAACCACAGCTCACAATAGACCGGTGGGATCGAGTGACGTATGATGTCTTGGCTTGCTGCCAGGTTCGCGGGCTGCGTATTATAAAAGACGCAGGATTTCCGCACGCGACACCGACCGTGACCGCAGAATGCAATTAAGCCACCAGAAATGGCCGCTAATAGTTGGGAATGGAAATATCCCGCACACTAGTTGACACACGCGTGTCAACTGGTCCCTGTCAACTCAGATATCGGCTTCGCGTGTCGCAGTGCGATCTCCAAAATTTGCATTTAATGCACATGCGGTTATGTTTACTTTTCATCATTGCCGCATGTGCATCGTGCAGCCGAAATATGAGTTGAACACTTGTGTCGTCAGCGCGCGCATACAGCACACCGCTCCTGTTCGCCATCGCCGGCGACCATGTAATTCTATTTATTTCGGCGGTATCCGAATCTTTTGGCAAGTTCCCAAGACATCATACGGCATGACCGCCGACCGGTGTTTGGTGAAAGGTTCACAATGTCGGTGGTTTTCCACAATAATAATTTTTGAATCGACAATGTCGATAAACTGTGAGTTGTTGTTTTTCATCTGATGGCCTTCTCAGCGCATTTATATACCCATTTTAGGCATATAATTGGACATCCGTCTTTACCCGCCTTCGACTGAAAAACGGAAATGAGTACAAAGGTGGAATTAACTTGGAAATTGAATAAGTTCACTCAATCGTATGATATCTCCGTATGATGCCAGTAAAACATTTCGGTGTTATTCTCTTTGTCAGTACGGACTTATTGTCCACTGCTGAATACCTGTAAAAACGTGGGAAACAAAAGTAATTATTCACATCCCCTCATTTCTTTGAATAAGCCATATTTCATGTCGGAACACGAAACGTTTTCGCTCGAAATTGGACCATTAATCCTCTATTTTTTTTCAGCGATTTCAGTATATCCAATGCCAAAAAGAAAATTATCCGTATGGGAACTTGGCAGGTTGCCTAAACAGCGTTTGGATATAGTCGTTTGTATACAGCAGTTGACGATGGCGAACCGGCGCGGCATACCATTGTGTGGGCCAGAATCAGCGACCACTTCCGGTCGCTTAATCGCAGTCCGTGGCCATTATCGGTTACTCGGATGGAAATGCCGTGCCTTTTACTCTCGTTCGTAGAATACGTACGCATATCCAAATACAAACATGGCATTGGGCCAAGTTCCCATAAGTGACTCGATCCCAAAAAAATACGGAAAATGAAAATAAAACTTGAAGAAAAATGGATTGGGTCGGCTCTGATCTGATGCAACTGTTATGTGTCTTTGTACCAATTAACTAGTCTCAACCAGGCAGCAAATGTACGACGCAGTCTGGCGAGCGTTTCTGCTTGCTATTTTCCGGTGCCCGATAAAATGACTCGTCTTCCCGACATCTGAATCATTGGTTATTTGGGAGTGATTTTTAGTGAAATTTATCTCCTGATTGGTATATAAGCCTGAAATTGTTGAATTAAAGTGAAAATGTTCTACCGATGACTAATACCTGACCAATTCGGGCTGGGGATGGATTTTTGGGGACCCAAGAAAGAGGCCAGTCACGCACCATGTAAAATGTCTCAAACGTACTGTACAATGCAAAAGATACCTTTCCTGGCACTTTTCCAAACACTTTCCAATAATCGCGATTGGCCCCAGCAGACTCTTCAAACAAAAACATTACCGTAACCAGCCAAATAACAAACCATTTTACAGCGCGCGGTGCGGTGCGGCCATGTTGTGGACCACTGCATTGGGACTGTTTTTGGGCTTTTGGAGCGGCCTTTTCCTGCTCGACTTTTACCTGCGAGCGGCCGGCGCCAATGCGTACATTCAATTCGCCCAGAAGACTGGACTTATTGTCAGCCCGTTTAAGGTGGTTTTGGAGGTGTTTGAGACTGTTTGAATTCCGCCCTGGTCGTGTAATTCTGTTTACGAACATTGTAAACGTGAGAATGCAGTTGGTTCCTCACACAGCCGTGCATTTTTCTTTCTAATGTGGTAAATATTCGAAATAGCATTGTAAACGATATTTATTGGGAGAGTTATATTTAAAAAATCAGAAAACACAAAAATTATATTTATTATTTTCCGCGATATATTTTTATTTTTGAGATATATAAAAAATATCAGAAAATATTTCAACATATAAAAAATTTCAAGGTTTTCCAAGAGAGAGTGTATTATTTTTTTGAGAAATTTTCTGAGAAATTACCTTTTCACTTCTTCTCTCAATAAATCTTCTCACAATCACCCGTTTTCAAATGAAGGGTGTGCGTCTAAAAGTACCGATTTACAAAAAATCGATTTTGAGATAATCGCAATTGAAAATTTGGAGTAGGCAATACCCATACATGGGTACTGGGTATGGGAATTTTGGGTATGGGTATTTCGGGCATATTATTGGGTATCCACATGCATGGGTATAATCATTGTTTATACATATAACACAAGCTATATAACATTTAGTGAATCGTATTTTTTGTAGTACAGTACATTTTAAAGGAACAAATTGGTAATAGCATGTAGATCGGTACATTTTAAAGCACAAAATCAGATAGATGTAGATCGGTACTTTTACACATAGTAAAAAAGCACAAATTGAGTTTTTGCTGCTGATGATGCCGAGCTGACATTGGTACTTTTAGAAGCACAAAAAATAAAGTGCAGATTGGTACATTTAAAAGTACAATTTTTAAAAATGTGTGTAGATCGGTACTTTTAAAAATACAAAAGCTGAAAAAGCTTGTAGATCGGTACTTTTAAAATTTCAAAAACTGTATTTTGCGATTTTTTTTGCTTTTTTCGACCCCCCATATCTCAAAATTGAATTTCGCAACCACCACATATTATGTATTTTTTTGAAGCGCATTTTCATGGAGACCCCAAAAATGGTCCTCACTCAAATTTGAATAATTTGTAGATCGGTACTTTTAGAAGCACACCCTTCAAATGCTATTCGCAATCCCCACAAAACCCGACCCCCCCTCTCAGATCCGCTGGTACACTGGAAACCTAGAACGATACCTCCTACGACAGTCATTTCTCCTGCACCCAAAATGTCGCCGCTGTCTCTCAATCTGGTTCAACTTGGGCACGCTGGTCGCCATGGCCGCCATGTGCATCATGGTGGTCGCCTTGACCAGGGTGCTCTTGCTGCATGGAGCTGGGTGGTTTGAGATGGATTTGGTGATTGAGCAGACGGAAGTTGTCGGTGTGACATCTGTTGGCAATGTGCCAGCGGATGTTGGGGTGCCCATGGAGAGGTGAGATTTTGGGGGGTTTAACTTTTCACTTTAAAATAGACAATTTGACTGGAAATTTTTAGTATCTTTTCGAAAAATGTTTTTTGAGAAAATCAATTAAAATAATTCTGCGGCGCTAGTTCCCGACTCGAGTGTCGACACGGTTATCATATAAAGTGTTTTGACTGATTCATGCTGATGAGTACCGAACCCATCGTGTTTTCATATTGGACATAGATGGTAGAAATATTTAGAAATAAAATCGAAAATCGATATCAACATTGCTAAAAATAATCAACATAAGTAGAATTTGTTTCCAAACAACCAATCTCCCAACATCCACTTACCCCCCCCCCACTCCAGCTACAGCACGGCCACCCCCGCCAGCCTACCACCAGCGGCCCCCCAATCACAACATTCAGCCGCGCGACCCCCTTCAGATGACTCATCACTTGGCCTGGTGCCAATAGTGCCCGGCGTCAACGTGCCCTGGGGCCACGTGCCCGCGCTGGTGTTCTCCCTGGTGGTGGCCACCGTGGTGCACGAGCTCGGCCACGCCCTCGCCGCTGTGAATGATGGTGTTCAGATTAATGGATTTGGTGGGTGGTTTGGAAATTTAATTGTCGTGGGTCTCCAGTGACTGCTGCTCCAAATCGGTCAGGGACCACTCTCAGACCGTTTAAATTGTTAAGTGTCCAAAGTCACGTGAATATTTAACCGGTAAAAATAATATTGTCCAAGGCATTTTACATGACTTTTGACAGCAGGGAATTTTACAGGGTCTTCAAGTCGCACCAACGATCTATCTATCCCAGAACCCAGACCCCGCTCAGCTAATTTATCGTTTAATCCGGAGGGATAATTTGTTTCTTTCTACCAATTTCTCCCCCGTTAGCCACCTACTGCCAAAAAATGTGCAACCCCAAACTTTTCAAACCCGACTCGTTCCCCTCAGGCGTGTTCGTCATGGCCGTCTACCCCGGCGCGTTCACCGAGCTCAGTTCCGCCTCGCTATCCGCCCAATCCAAGTGCGGCCAGCTGCGGATCTACGCTGCCGGAATCTGGCACAACGTAGTTCTGGCTGCAGTGTGCTACTTGGCACTGTGCCTGGCGCCATTTTTGGCTCCGAGTTGCGGCTTGTTGCTGGGAAATGGCGTGTTCGTCGATCAGATCGAGCACAGGTCCGGACTGGCTGATCATAATGGCGGCCTGGTGCCCGGCGACGTGCTGTATGCGATTAATTATTGCAAGGTGGGTTGACTGTGGCTGGGTGGGGTGAGGATTAGGGAGGGAACGGGATTGACTTTTCGGGATCGGGATTGGGATTTTCAGATTTCGGGATCGGGATTGGTGTCTCGGGACCGGGATCGGGGTTGGGTTTTTGGAGTTTTCGGGATCGGGATCCGGATTGACCGGAATTAGGGTTTCGGGATCGGGTATTGGGATTTTGGAGAAAGATATGGTGTTCATATTTTCTCTGATTTATGACGAAAAAGCTCTAAAGGCAGGTAAAAACATGCCTGGGTGCCACAGATGTGGCGTAAAATTCATGCTGGAGATTTACACTCACATTTTCCAGTGCAAAAAAGCATTTAGCAAATCTGGCAAATTTTCCCGGGATCGGGATCGCGATTAGAAAATTTTCGGGACCGGGATTTGGGTTTCGGGACAGGGATCGGGACTGCAAAATCCCGAAATTTTTCGGGATTCGGGATCGGGATCCCGTTTGAACCATAGTCATGATAAAAGGTTAGGTAAGGGGTCCCGTGTGTAGAATGGCCCGGATTTTAAAGCGATTATAAAAATAATAATCATTTTTGAAAATCCCGGCATCAAATCTGATTTTTTTACGTTTTTTTTATCATCAAAGCGCAATTTTCTACCCAGGTGCGCGACGCCTCATCCTGGCAATCATGCCTGCACCGTCTGTCGCGCACCCACTTCGGCTACTGCGTGCCGCGGGCAGAAGTCGCCGCCGCCAGGTGCCAATCCCAGACCCTGTAAAATGCCCTGTAAAATGTCAAATGTCACGCAACGTGTCAAAAGTCGTGGAAAATGCCCGGTAAAATGGCAAACGTACGTTTGCCATTTTACCGGGCATTTTCCACGACTTTTGACACTTTGCGTGACATTTGACATTTTACAGGGCATTTTACAGGGTCTGGGAGTGCCGCCAGGGCCGACCCCACGGCGCTGCACCGGCCCACCGCGCCGGGCGCCGCGCTGCAGCCGCACTTGGACGCGAGTCCGGCCAGCGAATTGGATTGCTGCCCGGAGAACTTGACGCATACGCATTTGTGCTTTTATTATAGAAGTTTGAGGGTTGGTAAATACTGCTTTGTGACATGAAATTAAATTTTCCATAGAATTTTGTCATGTAACAAATGAAGGGTGTGCTTCTAAAAGTACCGATCTACAAATTTTTCAAATTTGAGTTAGGACCATTTTTGGGGTCCCCATAAAAATGCGCTTCAAAAAAATATATAATATGTGGGGGATGCGAAATTCAATTTTGAGATATGGGGGGTCGAAAAAAGCAAAAAAATCGCAAAATACAGTTTTTGAAATTTTAAAAGTACCGATCTACAAGCTTTTTCAGCTTTTGTATTTTTAAAAGTACCGTTCTACACACATTTTTAAAAATTGTACTTCTAAATGTACCGATCTGCACAAGATTTTTTTGTGCTTTTAAAAGTACCGATGTCAGCTCGACATCGTTAGACGCAAAAACTCAATTTGTGCTTTTTTACTATGGGTAAAAGTACCGATCTACGGCCCCGCACCTGTACGCACAAACGCCCGGCGCGCACAAACGCCTGGCACGCACAAAATGAAAGTCCGGTACGCACAAACGCCCGGTATGCACAAAACTGTAGCTTTGTGCGTGCCGCACAATGTGCGTGCCAGTCGTTTGTGCGCGCCGGTCATATGTGCGGGCGGGGCTTGTAGTGAGACATAAATGCGTGAGACCAACGTGAGACATAAATGAGTGCGAGGGCAGAGTATCATATCCGCCGAGTATAAATAACATTGCCGCCAATCTCACTGAGTTTTTGAGTGCATGTTGGGTGCATTCACGTGTAAGTGCGGTGCACATACACGTGTCGCGGCGGGGGGGGGGGGGGGCGTGTAAGACATAATTAACTTAGACAAATTAGTTGACAATCAAAATTTCGTCAACAGCAAAATCTGTTTTCTACATTCAAATCGCGATTATCAAAAGCTCGCGACTCACGATCCAATAGCACTCAACGCAGTCAAGACACGCACGTGTACTCTTGCCCATATATACGTGTACTCTTGTAATCCAGGTGCTCATGTATGGGGGGGCGTGTGAAAATCCCATGGCCGGTACGCACAAATGACCGGCGCGCACAAACGACTGGCACGCACAAATGCCCGGTACGCACAGAGCATCAGATTTGTGCGCGCCGGGCGTTTGTGCGTGGCGGGCTCAATTTTGTGCGTGCCGGGCGTTTGTGCGCGCCGGGCGTTTGTGCGTAGGAGGCCTGGCCCCCGATCTACATCTATCTGATTTTGTGCTTTTAAAGGTACCGATCTACATGTTATTACCAATTTGTTCCTTTAAAATGTACTGTACTACAAAAAATATGATTCACTAAATGTTATATAGCTAGTGTTATGTGTATAAGCAATGATTATATCCATGCATGTGGATACCCAACAATATGGCCGAAATACCCGTACCCAAAATTCCCATACCCAATACCCATGTATGGGTATTGCATACCCCAAACTTTCAATTGCGATTATCTGAAAATCGATTTTTTTTGTAAATCGGTACTTTTAGAAGCACACCCTTCAAATTGTCTTGATTGGAGGGTTGGGTAACCCCCCCCCCCCAAACTGCCGAGAATTCAAGGAATGTTGAAATTCAAGATACCTCTGGCGCCACGCGCCAATTGCGCCATCAAATTGCGCCATTCCATCACTTGTCACTTCATAACATTCCAGCCATCACAACGAAACAATCACCTCCCCAACCCCCCCCCCCCCCCAACCCCAGGCATTCAGCTCTAGCAATTCGAGCAAATCAGCCGCGCGGCCGCCCCCCGAACAGTCGTGTCTGGGCGCACGGCACGTGACCGAGCACCACGTGTGCGACAGGTCGCTGCCTTGCCGCGCGCCGCGCACACATTGCGTGTACCCGGCGCTGTTCAACCAGACCAAGTTGTTGCGGTTCTTTGTGGCTAATAGGACCAAGGCTGTGCTGTTTGTGGGACAGCCTAGGTGGGTTTTTCTTGGTTTTGGCGGTTTGCCAGGTTTGATTGAATTTGCTCAGCCTGATTCGAGGGACGGTTTTTCTAATATGAAATCCTTCCAACAATTTATGTGCCTACACAGACTAGTTCTCATCCGAAATTGTGAAAGCTCAGATCAGGTTTGATCTCAGTCGACTTTACGTGAATGGGTGAATTGCTATCCCCGCCAACTTAGCTCTATCACGATTTGCTATCTCCGTCAACTAGTTGACAGACACCTATTCAGGCTAACTGAAATGCGTTCAAAGCTGATCAAAATTTTGCTTGATTCCCGAATTCATTCTTTCGTGAATCACACTGATCACTGATTCACGGTAACCCAACTTATACTTTCCAATAATCGCTCCTAAATCCTCCCCAAAAACCCCACCACAGTCTGCTAGTATCGACGGTGCGCGTGCGCTCGCCAGTTCCCGTCTCGCCGCTGGGCTCGTTCCTGTCGCGGCTGCGCATCGTCGACGGCTTGTCGGTGCTGTGCGAGTACACGGCGGCGCTGTCGCTCGCGTTGGGCTTGTTGAACGCGGTCCCTTGCTACGCTATGGATGGACAGTTTTTGGCCGAGATTTTCTCCCAGGCTGCATGTGCTATAGTGCGTTTTGGGTGTTTGGGATTTAGTCACGCTCCCGGTATACGTTTTTTTGACACCATTTTTATCTGAATGTGCGTGTTAACTGGCTCCAATGGGGACATTTTTTGTAAATATTTATTTTTTACATCGTAGAAAGCATCATCAGTCAACGAGTGTGCGTAATAAAATCATGCACCCTCATCATATTTTTCACGATTTTTTAGAGAGATTTAATGATATTTTCTTCTTGAGAGATTTTTAAAAATATCAGAAAATCTCTCACATTCTGATATTTATATTTATTTGTATTTTTTTCCAGTTTTTATAGATAGATTTAATTATATTCTTTTCTTAAGAGATTTTCTGAGATTATATTTAATTATATTTCCTAAAAATTGATGATTTTTTCAATCCTAATCACAACACAGGGCGCCAGCACATCCTCCGGCAACTCCGCGGCGCACAGTGCCGCCACTACATCCCGCCCTGCCACCGTGCGTCGCCTGTGGCAGCGGCGACTGCGCAACGGGATGTTGGTGTACGGCACGGCGCTGTTGGTGGCCAACGTGGTCTTGGCCCTGTGGAGGTTCGCCGTGGAGTGAGAGCTGTGGGGGGGTTGATTGGACGGTTTTATTGAACGGGGTGACTTTTTGACTGTTGTGTGGTCTGGTGTTTACCGTATTTCTTCTAATAGAAGGGCAAGTCTCCAATAGAAGGGCAGTCTCCAATAGAAGGTACACAAAGTGCTGGAATTGTGCCAAACGCAGAAACAATAAAATATATCAGCGGACGCTGTGATGTAGTGACTTTGGTCCATTAATTTTGTGCTATTTAAACATCAAATGTAGAGTCTGTGAGGTAACAGTTTGAAAAACCGTGGCAGAACTTGAAAAAGATTGGCAAAAAGTTGACGAAAAAATAGAAGGGCGGTCACCAATAGAAGGGCGTCTCCAATAGAAGGGCAGGTAAAAAGTTTACGAAAAGAATAGAAGGGTGTCTTTCTATAAGAAGAAATACGGTATTTGTATTTGCAAGAAAATATCCAAGGTCGTACGTTTGCAAAGGTCGAACCAAAGTCGCGAAATCAGCGGTTTCTCTTAGGGCATTTTTGTATTGTCAATAACAATGGCACCGTTTATGATTTTGCGGATATAGTTTTGCATATGAATTTGCGTATATTCGATCTAAATATTGTAGCGACTGCATTGAATTGTTGATAGGACACTTTGTTAGAATACTTTTCAGTGATTCGAAGTACATCAATACACCTGAATATGCACCTTGTTGTTTATACTCTTAAAGTGGTTTCAAACGGTACTTTATCACGAAAATCAGTCGCGTTTGAACCCTCCATTTTTATTCTTTTGTTGTTTTTTGGATGTGGTGTGGCTGATGTTTTGCCTTTTTATTGCGGGTATTTTTCTCTGAAAAGTTTCTCGTTCCATTTTGAACTATGGGAGCTCTCATAATGGAGCTTTTGTACGTGTTGGTTTGATGCGTAATTTTGTACAGGGGGCAGTCCCAAACCCTGTAAAGTGAAGTAAAGTGTTAAATGTCATGTAAAATGTCATACAAAGTGTCAATTGTGATGAAAAATGTAAAGTTAAGTGTCACGTGGAATTCTGTAAAAAAATTTTTTTTTTATTTTGATTGACAGTTTACATGACATTTGACACTTTACTACACTTTACAGGCTTTGGGATTGGCATCAGGTAGTGTAAATTGCCTGTGCACACTGGGCAGTTAATGATAAAAATTCAATTAGGATTTGTTAATTTACGATCGATGTTTCCGTATTTTAATTTATTTATCCTTTGAATGTAGTCATTTGGGAAATTCTGACCGGAGTGCACATTGTTTCCGTAATTTTTCAATTGGTGGTTTTTCTGTGCGTATGCGGTGGTCTTATATTTATTTGAGGCGTCTAATTCTAAAAGTTTATTTAATTCTATTCGACTTTTAGCCCAAAACTAAGTGGACTTGTCGACTTCTTGCCCAATTTTTTTGCATTTTTCTCAAAAAATGTCAAAATTGGCACTATGCCATATGGGCATGTGAGGTCAACAAAATTATGGAAAATGATGAAAAATCTGCTGAAGTAGCCCCAGATGACGTTTCCGAGTCTAACTCGAAATTTTCATATTTTGGACTTGTCGACTTTTAAAATTGGACGCCTAATTTATTTATTTAAATACAAGTCATGATTTGTAACCAAGAGAGCAGACGAATTCATCTGTGATCGTTGTGTGTTATGTATTTTATTTAGTTAGGTTGTATAGTATTTGAATTTGTATATTTGTCTTAATATATTTACATAAATGCAAATGTAAATATGTATTTATGTGAGCTGCATTTTCGGGGTGTCTACCCATGCACGAAAAAACCTAATCGTTGTATAGAATTGCTTGATTTTTTTCTTTTATTTATTTGTGGGATGAATACGGTGAACAATGAAATTTAATTTTTCAGTTGGATTATGCACGGCAATGCTATACACTGGTTGACATTTGAATGTCAACTGTTTGGTGTCAATTCGAATATTGTTTCACGTGTCGCAGTCGCGCAGAACAATTTCAAAATGCACATGTAGCACGTTGGAAAACAAATATTGCGGCACTATTTCACTAAAAAATATTTGTAGGACTAAAATCTGAATTGACATCAACCAATTTCAAGTGTCAAACTAGTGTGATAAGTACTAGTGCGATGTATGGCAAGACGTCCTGCATTCGTGAAGCGTGTTTTCGGCTCACGTACCTGTAAATTGTTATCTGATCTCCAGAATTTTGGCCGAACCAAAATTTAACGCAAGCTTCGCACGTCAGTTTACGACCGAATTTTGTCAAACACGTCTCACTGTTAATCAATAGTCTTTGACAAATTTCCGCCATAAAATAGCATCTTGAGCCACAATGTAAATCAGCGTGTGACGCTGGCGTGGCCAGGGGCCGCTCCCAGACCCTGTAAAATGTCAAATGTCATGCAAAGTGTCGCAAGTCCTGAAAAAACAACAATATTCTTTGTTTACTATGTTTGACATTTCACATGACTTTTGACACACTGTACGACGTCTGACACTTTACAGGGTCTGTGAGTGGCACTAGGTGCCGCTCCCACACCCTGTAAAGTGTTAAAGACCCTGTAAAATGTCATGTGTCGTGTAAAAGACCCTGTAAAGTGTCAAATATCATGTAAAAGACCCTGTAATGCGTCATGTGCAGCAAAAAATTTGTTATCGTATCCAAATCTTATGCTTTTGCATCCAAATCTTACTTTTTGACATAATATTTGGATACATACGGTTTGGATACGATGACATAATATTTGGATACAAAAACATAAGGTTTGAATACGATAACATAAGATTTGGATACACATGACACATTACAGGGTCTTTTACATAACATTTGACACTTTACAGTGTCTTTTACATAACATTTGACACATTACAGGGTCTTTTACATGACACATGACATATTACAGGGTCTTTTACACTTAACAGGGTCTGGGAGTACCCCCTGGGGTCATGGAGTTGAGTAAGCTTTGTATAGATTATCCACATGTAACTGCACCTAACCAAACACCGCAGTCAATAGTGTTGGCAAGATGCCAGCGGTCCCGTCCGGCTACATGCACGGCGGCGGCATGCAGAAGCCCAGCTGCTGGAGCAAAATCAAGCTGGGTTTCTTGATGGGCGCCAGTATCGGTGCCGCGTCGGGTATACTCTTTGGGGGTTACACTATTTGGGCGACCAGGGCTAGGGGGAGGTGGGTTGGGGTTGTTTGTGGTTGTTTGTGTTTGCGTATTTGGAAGGTGTTCCTGCAAATATTCACTCGGAATTTTCGGAAGGGTACAAAATTTAGTACAAAAACGTTATTTTCCATTTTCTACTATGTAGAGTATCTTTGGGGTTATCTATTTTGAACATCTGAAAATCCACAGTTTTCGAATTTTCATCAGCCATCAATATTTTCAGAATCAGATCTTTTCAAAAATCAAAGTTTATCAAAAAATCAAAATGATTTCCAAATACCTGTGTACACTTATCACTCAACCACAGGGAAGCTCTCAACCTGCTGGGCAAGTACATCGCCGCCAGCGGGGGCTCCTTTGGTGTGTTCATGGCAGTCGGCCAAGGCATCCGCTGCTGACGCTGCCAGGCTCTCTGCACAACTATTTTTGATGAATTTTGACCATGGCGGAGGTTTTAGTGTGGTCTAGTGATCGGTTTTTGCTGTCTTAGCGAAGTCTTAGCAGCTGTGGCGTGATGACCCCCTGGACATCTAACAAATTTCCTCGTTTGTTGTATATGTTTAGCATTGTTCTCAATTTCAACCGCAATTAAAATTCTCTTCAAATGCCGATTCTAGGAACAATTTATTTTTCTAGTGCATTTGAAAGAAATGGATCAACTTTTACTGGAAACCGTAATTTGTTCTGAAATTGAATTCGGAACACTATTGCATTTCCACTGTGCGGTAAAAATGCCAGTGAAGATATGCATTGCTAACGCGGGGGGCAGAGGGGCAGTGCACTATTCCGCATGTAAACCCATCCCGCATGTTGACCCGGAACACATTTAATTATACCTGGCATGTTGAAAATAGGTAATAAAACACGACCTATTTATTTTGAAGGTGAAAACCTATAAGAAGTGTGAAAATTAGGGAATTTTGGTGAAAATTAGGGTAAAATTGCTTAAAAGCGCGTTCCAGATCAAATTGCTCAAAAGCTAGGCAATGTGCGGTTGGGGGGAATGTAGCCAAAAAAATTGCGTCAGGGATAGATAGATAGCTGGGCGGTTTGGAGTGGTGTTACCCACCCCCCTTTCGTACCCCTGCAGGCATCATGTGTCTATAATGGGCCTGTGCCTCTGTGCATGTTTACCCGCTGTGCATGTCAGGAATATTCAAGACTTTGACCCTCCAGGGGGTTGGATAGATGGCTAATCGCTCCTCTGGAGGGATAGATAGCTAGAAAAAATTTTTTGGGTGTTTGGGGGTTCGTGGGGGTTCATTGTATAGGCTTTTTCATAATGAGGAAAAAAGGTAGAAAACTTGCTAAAAGTAAGTGAAAAATTAAAACTGGGTATATAAGCACATATACTACAAGAAATAGCTGAAAATAGACAATAAAACACATGAACTAGTGATTTTGAAGGTGAAAATGTGTAAAATGGTATGAAAATGAGCGATTTTGTGTGATAATTAGGGTCTACATGCACAGCGGGTAAACATGCACAGAGAGCCTCAGTCGTCTATAATGGGTCTACATGCGGAATGGGCTTTGATGCGGAATGGGCCATAGCCGGCAGAGGTACATGACTGGTATTCATAGGTGTCAAGAATTTGTGATGTCCAGAGGGTACTGATGTCCACGGGTCATTATCTGATTTCGCCACGTCTTCGTTGAGTTTTAACTAGGTACATAAAAATATTACTATGAATTTTATCGGGTGGTACACCATCACACGCCGAGGCTTTTTTGGGAACTTGGATCTAGGTTTATATTCATAAATAAATGGGTTTTCTCATTGTTGATCGTTAAATGTTCAGATCATAAAAATGTCAATTTGAGGTGTTTTAAGTGTTTTTCATTACATCTCATGTCGGTGGTAGATATTTATAGGGATTGCGGTTGGCTTATAGTGAACTGATTATAATATATTAGATTTTTGTAGGCTTAG
This sequence comes from Sphaerolaimus hirsutus, assembly GCA_964036195.1. Classification (NCBI taxonomy): domain Eukaryota; kingdom Metazoa; phylum Nematoda; class Chromadorea; order Monhysterida; family Sphaerolaimidae; genus Sphaerolaimus; species Sphaerolaimus hirsutus. Next base: position 25,178,263 of record OZ038450.1, on the reverse strand, counting down.
TGTGGTCACAGAGTCTTGCATTTATGGCTGCATTTCATTTTTCAAAAGACGTAAGCATGTTCAATGTCATTTATACGGGACTCTGATAAGTTGTTATCACATTGTCGCCATTTACTTCGTGCTCGCCACATTTCGTTTTTTTTCTCTACTTTCAATGAAAGATTTCACGTTTGAGTAGATTTCAGATCATCATGAAGTGCGCTGCCCGTGTTAGATAGTAAAAGCGCCTTATAAATATTTACGACGGTATCATATTAATACTTAAAACCACAAATAAAAAAATACCAATCATTTAAAAGCATTACATTTCTCCCTAGTCCCCCGCTTGAATAATTCCCCTAGATACCTAATCCCTTTGATTCATCATGTGAGGAGAAAATGCACCTCCTCTCCAACTACGGGACGTACGTAAATACCGTAAATATAATAATGTTTTTATTTCGGTCCGTTCAGCCTTCACATCAATGAAATACTCGCAAATCACTGATGCATTACGAGTCATCCCCGAATAATCCAATTTCAAACGAAAAAAAAACATCACAATATCCCTAAGGCGTCATCAGTGCGTGATATCTGATTAACAAAATCACACAAAATCAATTACAATTTCGACCATCTGAAAAATTACCATTTCGACCATCTGAAAAATTTATTATAAAACTGCCATGATGGCCCTACCCACACTAGTTTTCACTGTGACTGATGTGAAAACTGAAATGGCCAACATGGCGACATCCAGCCTACTCTTATTGTATGCTGTATTTGTTTTAGTTTTCAAATTTTCAAATTTTAACTTTTATTAATTTAAATTCCAATTTAAATTAGATTTTAACATTCGACCGTGTTCGTTAATTTGCATTTGAAAAAATTTCAGTTTACACACGAAGTCACGGTGAAAACTAGTGTGTGTAGGCACAATTCCGCAGAAATCGGCCTGTGTCCGCGAGGAGAGCTGCATGCTGCTGGCTGCCGGCGCATTGAGAGTTTGATTCATATACTTTTAGACGTGTACCTAAATAGAATTTTTTGTTTTTATTCACATCTAATTTGAACCTTGTTTTAATTGCCAATTCACTGGTGCATGCTGTCGCACATCTATTGAGGCAAATTTTTATGTGCTCGTGAATCTGTTTTAATTGATTGACATCTGTTTGCGCTCTGCGCCCATTAGAATTGTGCTACCGCCCTTGCCTGACTGTACCGTGTCACAACCACATGAATCTGTTTTTATCAAATTTTTGACTCTTTTCGCTGTTCTGCCGTGGGAACAATTACCAAACATGTGAGACAGTGTCATAGCCATTTTGAATGTTTTAGTACTGCACACATTGCAAAAAAGCATTTCATTGTTAGGGTAGCATATATTATTATATCTGGCCTGTAGCCACAGGTAATATTTCCCCGAAATTGACTTCAAATTCAACACATCCAATTCCAAATTCTCATGCCGCAGGGATTGACTGCCATGCGTTAGTACCCTGGCAAGGCAGCGCCTCGCACATTTCCAATGAGTCAATTTTTTCAAATTTTCCTTCGTCGATACGCGCGACTGAACCAAACTTATTCCCAATTTTTTGACGTAGTTTTCCACACGAGCAAAAATCGTCGTTCCCATTATCTCAATTTTCGATTTTTTAGTTTTTAAACTACATAAAAACTTGTACGCGTGGTTCAGCAGTTTATTCGTACTTGTGCACAGATAAATACCTATCGTAGTTGAGTGTGTGGCGCATCAATCGCTCTGATGGATACATGCCACCTAGGTCCAATAAAATGGCATCTGTGCAAGTAGTCCTGCCTAAATTTCCGGCCATTTTCATAGTTGAATGTACAATCTATCGATTGTATCCAAGTGTTTTTTTCTCGCCCCAGCTACATCCAAACCGTATAAAACAGCACTCTCAGGGTAAGTCTTCCATATGTGGTTAGCATACCATAGCGGTCTATGAGATTTTTTACTGCAGCGCGTTATCATTGCTTGCAATCTGCGTGCTTTTTCAACCGTATTTTCTCTGTGTTCTGAGAAAGTGTTGCGACCACTTGAGAACCACACACCCAAGTATTTTATCAGATTTGTTTCCGTGATGTAGCTTGGCTTATTTTTAGTTACCAGGCCGAGTTTCCATTTCCTGATCACATCAGCCTTCTTGCACCATTTCAACACAAAACTTTTTGTTGGGTTTATATTAACATTCCAGTTCCACGCCCATTTGCTGAAAACATCCATTATTTTTTGCAGTTCCAGTTCCACGCCCATTTGCTGAAAACATCCATTATTTTTTGCAGCTCAAAATCAGTATTTGCTGCCAGGCAAATGTCATCTGCAAATAGCAGTGCTGGAACTTTTTTGTCTTCCAATCGCCCCCCACAATCAATTTCTTCAGATGTAGCCTTAAATCGGCCAAGTAAATAATAAATCCAGTGGGTGACCAACAGCACCCCTGCCTCAACCCTATCGGATAATTTTGCTCCCCTGTTATAACTTCTCCAAATTTTAGCCTGCATTTTTGGTTTTCATGTGTTTGCTATCGGGGTGATGAATTTGTGTGTGTAGCCAAAGTGACTCATTTTTGCCCACAGTTTGCCTCTATCCACTCTGTCAAACGCTTTGACTGCATCCACGAAGCATGTCACCAATCTCCCTTTCATTTTGTCAGCGTATCTTACAAGCTTGCAGGATCGTCACATTATCGAGGGTTTGTCTTTTCCCCCTGAACCCCCCTTGAATGTCACCAAACCCCTCGCAATTTTCAAATGCCACCAAAGTTCTGGCGTTTAAAATCGACAAATACAATTTTATGATGTTACATCCAATCCCCAATGTGCGATAGTATTTTATGTCCATCATGCTTCCTTTTTTATGCAGGAATACCATTTCGCATATCTTATATTCTTTTGGAATTTTTGCACCATTCAACCAGCTGTTAAATAATGTCAGCAGCGCTGACATCCGTGTAAAGTCCAGAATTTTCAGCGTCTCGTGTTGGATCGTTGGATTTACGACGGTATCATATTAATACTTAAAACCACAAATAAAAAAATACCAATCATTTAAAAGCATTACATTTCTCCCTAGTCCCCCGCTTGAATAATTCCCTTAAATACCTAATCCCTTTGATTCATCATGTGAGGAGAAAATGCACCTCCTCTCCAACTACGGGACGTACATAAATATCGTATTGCCCGAATAAAACCCTCCTCGAAATACGATCAGCTTTTACAGAACCGGGGAAAAATCAACCCCTCCTCTGAATACCCCCTAGAAGTGCAATGTAAGTACATGATGGTAATTTGCATTGAAATTACGTGTAGACTCGTTTGTGCAGCTATTTCAGTTGATATTTCTAAATATTTTGTTTGGTTACAATTTTTGAGTAAATGGCCCTACACACACTAGTGTTCACCGTGACTTCTGTGAAAACTGAAATAGCGACATGGCGACATACAGCCTACCCTTTTTGTATGCTAAGTGTTTTAGTTTTCAAATGTTCAAACTTTAACTTTCATTAATTTAAATTCACATTTAAATTAAATTAAATCATTCAACTGTGTTGATTAATCCGTATTTGAAGAAAACTAGGCACAATATGTTACTGCAACAAATTTTTCATGTTAATTTTGACGTAATAACAACCATTTTGTCGACCCCCTCAAATTTTGTAGGAAAAATAGACATGGGGTGTTTCGACGATATACGGTATGTACATACCGTATTTCCTCTAAATACCCCCCCCCCCTGCACTATGAATTTGTGGTCTGTGAAATGCATAACAGACGTTCAAAACACTTACTGTGTTACGTTAGAACATCGTGTATACCATCTACATCCTTATATAAGGCTGTAAAAACTTATAAATGGTGGTTATTGTTGCATTTTTCACGTTTTTCTTTCAAAATTTTCACTCTGAAAAAATAAACCCCCGGGGGGTAATTCGAGGAAATACGGTATTCAAATACCTAATGCGGCACTGAAATTATCTGTGCAAGTGTTCCATCTGCGCGCGCCAATCAATTTGTCATAATTCGATTAACCCATGGGCCAAATGCCACACTTCCAGAACAGTTTATGAATTCCATAATTTGGGTGCCAACATACCAGCCCCTGACGATTTTGGTAATGGCGTCAGGAGCCAATTGTAAACCATGTCAAGTTGTTAACGATTTTTTCTTCAAAGTTTGAAATTTCCGTTCAAATGGTTTCAGTGAGTTTGAAACCGGTTAGTTTGTTGGCATTACGTTGACGTATTTTGTGCAATGGTTTTTCGGGTATTTGACGTGTCTGAAAGTCTTCACTTGAAGGTATTAGTTGTGTCCAGAAATTGCTGTCACGCAAATATTATCATCAGATATTATTTCACATAAATAACTCAAATGTTTTCTATTGGAGATAAATATCTAGCGATTATCTCTCACCGATGCGTATCATAGGTATTTTTCCTATTTTCTCAACAAAGGGGCTTTCCGAAATCGATTTCACATCTGCGAGTAAATACTCATAAAAAACAAGCGAGTCGGGGCAGAGGTCAACTTCAAAATAAAGTGAAACTAGTGATTTTGCGTGCATGACTTGAGATGGCCGCAGCGGCGGACTTGTCAACTCACTGAGACGGAAAAATGTGGTTGCGAAAGTTTGTTAAAAGTGCGAATTGTGAGTACCGTATTTCTTCTAATAGAACGGCATACCTCCAATAGAACGGCACCTCAAATAGAACTGCAGGTTTTGGCGCTTTTTTACACCCACGAAAAGAATAGAACGACAGCCTCCAATAGAACGGCAGGTAGAAATTACGTTGTAAAAGTGCCAAAACACAAAATATATGAAAAATTAGCGGTTAGATCATCCAGGCTGTTCAGAACTATGATTAAAAGGGGTTGTATTCACATTTGGTTTTGTTTGAATTGATGATATGAGATAAAATGCCACTCATGTGTCACTAAAAATACTATGTTCAAATGTAAATCGTGTGAAAAAGTTAGATGAAATAAACAGCTCCAATAGAACGGCACCTCCAATAGAACGGCAGGTAAAAAAGTTGACGAAAAAAATACAACGGTGCCGTTCTATTAGAAGAAATACGGTAAAAACGTTTCCCAGAAAGTGTAAATGCGGGTATATTTTTCTCTGGAAAGCGTAAAAGCTAGTAAAATTTTACCTTTTCTTTCTGGAAAATGTTGAAGCGGGAATTATGATTGGCAACAATAAGTGTTTTCTTTCTATAAATAAGTATTCTTTATGAAAAGCGGGGCTCTCGAATGGCAAAAATACTCTTTCTGTATTTAAAGTTACTCTACTGTACTCTAGTACTCTCAAAAAGTTAGTGTACAGGCAAGTACAGATAGGTACTTTTTCTAAGTATGCGTATTTACTCTGTACTCGAGTATGTGTACTTTTTGAGTAAAAGTAAATAAGTATGGTACACATTAACAACTGCTCTAGTGCACACGTGTTTCAACGTTCTGTAGTGCACACGTTTTGCAAAGTTTAGTAGTAATGCACACGTTTTTCAACGTTTGAAGTGTGCGGCGCACGCTTTTGAACTTGCTCATCCGAACGCCGCGCCGATCGGAAGTGACGGCCGGGGGATTTTTGCACGGCTAAATTTAATTTGGCAGGCGGCTGCACGTTGTGAAAAAAGTTGTGAATATCGGCGATATTGTTTGCATGTCAAGGTGACATTCTAATATCGTCTTGTGATTGTCTTGAGTCATTTTTGAAGTGAGTTTTTGCTGTATTTTTCGTCCATTTTTAACCTCCATCTGGTGAAAAAAATTCAGCACTAAAAAATACGGCGAAATCACTACCTAAATCTATCATCTGATGATTGGAGTAAAAAATTAGATAATTGTGGAGTTTTTCCCGCGAATAAATAATCTTACCCTGTGTGGCAAAGTTTGACTTTCTAATTAAAATACCTGTAATTTATTATTTTAGTGAATGCTGTCTTGCCGCCATAAAAACATACTTGATTTACGACACGTTCATTTGCGCCGCGGCCGAAATATTTTCAATTTCCATTCGAAATATTAATAAAAAAGACGATTTAACGATTTCAATCCCGTTCGGTGACGTCCGTCGATGAAAATCGAAATTCGATTCCTGTTCATCCCATCAATTTGCATCCGCACGAATGTTTTTCCGCTTTTCGATTGGGGCGGCGACATAAAAGTGTCGCGGACTTTTTTTGGAAGTAAAAAATACCTAGAAACATGGCCACGCGAATACTTATGTACCCGTTTTTATGGAGGAACTTATGTAAAGGTGAATGCAATTCAATTGGGTACGGTTACGGTAGCGTTATGTAAACACAAAGTTGTTTTGAATTACTATGTAGGTCAATTTTTATTGCATGACATGTAAATAGGTATGTATTTTTTGTGATTTTTATTGGATTATAAACTCAATAATAAAATAACATCCCGCAGTTGCAGTGTACCAAGCGCCTTGTTCAGTGACAAACAATATCCAAATTTTATATCTCTTGGTGATGTTCCGTGTAAAATTGCAAATGTCACTCACAGTTTGAGCTTAAATGTCTGCTTAAGTGCCAGGTGAAGTTTTAAAAATTATGTTACATAGGTAGTATTTTATTGTCGGAGTATAATAGGTATTTACCTTGTCTGAATCTTGTCACTTGACTGGGCACCAACTTGGTAACACATTCATTTTTAAACCGATTCTTCAGTTAAAAGTGACATGAAAAGTGTCAAGCAAAGTGAAAGTAGATGACTCAAATGATAAGCAAGTTGATAAGTGACAAATGACTTTTTTATGAAATTTCTTCTCAGCGATAATTTTACTTGGCACTTGATTTACCGCACAACTTTATTCACCACTTATCACCAAACCCCCTCCCCGCATGGGGCAATATTCGAGCGGGGGATCAATATTTAATTGTCGCATGTTGTTTTTTCTCATAGCATATTTTTGCCGCCGAAAAATGCATGAAACTGAAACATATAAACAGGTTTTCGTTTGACATTTTCGCTCGTCCATCTTTCACCGCGTCCGCGAATCTCCAAAATAGAAAAAGCGCGCAAAAAAAATCGAAATAAATAATATCCATGCCCCCAAAAATGCGTGTAGATTCCGCGCCGGCCCGGCCGCAATATTAATATTTCGAATGTCAAAAATGCGGTGAACGTCTATACAAAAAAACAATCCCGCCATTAATCAATTAACTGCAATTAATCAAATCTAAAATTAGCGTAAAAAGAGATGCATCCCACCAAAAGAGGCGGCGCAGTGTTGAAAACTAGAAGGCAGTTGTCTAGAGACGGAAAGGCGATGTGGTGCTATGTGGCTGGTGTTTTTTCGCTGGTTGGTGCTATTTTGTGTTTTTTGGGTGATATTTAAGTTCTTTCCGTTTGTACTCTCACCTAAGTATACCTTTTTGCCTGCCATTTTGCGGAATTGTGACAAACCTTTGATGAGTAAGGTCACTTCAAAAACTGCCCCAAATTGACCCATAGTATAATAAGAGCAAATGAAGCCCTAGTATGGTAAAAGTGCATGTAAATTGTGCTGTCAGGGGCATTTTAGGGGACCTCTTACAATAAGTTACCGGACAATATTCCCCAGACCATTTTACATGACTTTTGACATTTTGCATGACGTGTCACATTTCACAGGGCATTTTGCAGGCCCTGCAATGCAATTAGCACACATACACGAGGCATAGATAGACACATCAATATACCCCCAGCTAGTATACTCCTGCGGCGCCATCTACGCATG
>OZ038450.1:25158620-25170328 GCA_964036195.1 Sphaerolaimus hirsutus | reverse complement strand
GGACGGAAAGGCCATGTGGTGCTATGTGGCTGGGGTTTTTTCGCTGGTTGGTGCTTTTGCATTTGTTTATTTGGTGATATTTACATTTTTTCCGTTTATATTCTAACCTCAGTATACTGATATAAAGAACTTCGTCTATATGGTATTTCTTCTAATAGAACGGCATACCTCCAATAGAACGGCACCTCCAATAGAACGGCAGGTCCTGGCACGTTTTTGCACTCACGAAAACAATAGAACGACAGCCTCCAATTTAACGGCACCTCCAATAGAATGGCAGGTAGAAATTATGTTGGGAGTGTGCCAAAACACAAAAATAAATCAAAAATGGATGGTTAGAACGTTCAAAGCATTCAAATAGGTGGTATATCTCAAATTGATGCTCTGATATTTAAATATTGCTTAAGCTTCATTAAAAATTAAGGCTACGTTGAAATGAGAAAACTGGAAAAAAAATTGGTGAAAAAAATAGAACGGCAGCCTCCAATAGAACGGCACCTCTAATGGAACGGCAGGTAAAAAGTTTACAAAAAATAATAGAACGGCGCTCTTCTATTAGAAGAAATACGGTATTCGCCTGTCCACTTTCAGAATTGGGACAAAATTTTGATGAATAAGCCTTATTCAATAAGGTCACTTGAAAAACTGTGCCCCAAATTCACGCAAAGTAAGAGCAGATGAAGCCTCTCATTTCAAAAGTAGGTACCTAAAGCATATATTTACATACGTACATTTTCAAAAGCGCCAAATAATATAACAAAATATGGTAGAAATGCTTGTAAATTGTGCTGTCAGGGCATTTTACCTGACCTTTTACAATAAGTTACAGGGCAAGATCGTTTTCCATTCCCCAGACCATTTTACATGATTTTTGACACTTTGCATGACGTTTAACATTTCACAGGGCATTTTACAGGCCCTGCAATTAGCACACATACACGAGGCATAGATAGACACATCAATATATTTACCCCCAGCTAGTATACTCCTGCGGCGCCATCTACGCGTGCTGGGCGGCGCTCGCTCACGAGTGGGGCACCGGCTTCCTGTACACTACAGACGGCACCAGCGAAGTTCGGCTCTTGTCCGACATTAGTCCGTCTCTGTGGCGGGCTAGCTGGGCTTTCGATGTGTGCTTTTATATAGCTGGCATGGCCGCTGCGCTGGCTATGATGTTGGGTGTGTGGCTGGTGGGTTGGGGGGTTTGAGATTTTGGGGGTGTGATGTTCTCGATTGTAAGTTTTTTTTCTAAAATATTTTTCACACAAAAATATTTTTTTTCGTTATTTCCCGTAAAATCGGGAAAAACGTATTTTTCAACAGATACTAGAGTAGAGGTGGATTGATTCTAGAATTACCCAGATTTAGAAATTCTCTATTGAATTAGTAGGCCCAAAATAATCAGAAATCGAAAAGCAATTTCAAACGACCGAAAAATCTTCCGATCGGGTATTTTCTCAAAAAAAAATCGGCTACATTTTCCGCTCGATTAGTTGAGGTGGTGTTTCGGGTTCAAATCTGGTCGGATCGGGTCCACCCAACCCTACTAAACCCTACATCCAACCCCCGCAGCTCCGGCCCAACTACATGATAGTGTGGATAGTGCACGGGTGCATCCTGGCCGCCAAGAACATCTCACAGCTGGTGGCCGTGCTCGCCTACGCCAGGCACACGGCGCCCGTGGTCGTGGCCAGCGTGCAGTTGGCCACTGCGCTCGTGCAGGTTGGGGGGGGGGGCGGGGGGTGGAGGGTTGGGGGGGGTGTGGGCTCGGGGTAGGGCTACCGTTAATTTGTGAGGATAAAGGTAGTGCATCGAACTAATATAGTTAAAACGGAATGGGGAATACGCCATTTCCTGTCCTGGCCAACAGGGGGAGTTATTCATGGGTTTTTTTTCAAGGGCGGTCACATTCAAGGATATACGGCATTTTGATCGGCACGTCCCAACCCCACCATTTTTCACGATTAAGGTACTCCATATCGATAATATGATGCTTAGGTATTTTACCTAGGTACCTAATTATTCTTTTTGTTTTATAAATATTTTTATATTATATTATATTCAAGTTATGGAGTGGAGTTATTCAAGGGAGAGAGTTTCGCGACGTTTCGCAGATAATGCTCGTATACGTGGTTATATCCAAGTTCGACCAGCTGTCCAACTTGCACCGCTTGGGCGCCAGCAAACAGCAGCTCATTTCGGCATCGCAGCAGCATTACTGGCCGACTCATACTTACCCCGCCATCGCGCCACACCATTTCTTGGCGCCAGCACCAGTCACCTATGGCGCTCCGTTGGCGCTGCCCCCGCCGCCGCCCGGTTACGCGTAGGTATACTCGGCGGGCCGCGATGTATGCGTAAATATTTATGCAAAATTTTCTTATGTCTTATTTGATAACGCACCAGCTGGATACATACACGCACTTTCAAATAAAAAGAATTTCAAAAATGAAAAGGCGGGGTCGCCATACAAGCAACGAATTTTGTTCTTGAAACGTTTTTTCACGTTTGTAACCACTTTGTATTTATTATCGATGACGTCATGATGGATTTTTTCCTACAGAAAAATGCATAGCGTGCGGTCCGCGGAGTATATTGGCGCTGCACACACTAGTTTACTAACGGTAAACTAAGAATTTGGCAAACTCATTTTTCAGCTTCTGAGCGCATCTGAGTTTACCGGAATGAGCTGTTCGTAAACTACAGTTGACGGAGAAAAAAAAACACATTCCGGTGAACTCAGATGCGCTCAGAAGCCGTACACTTCACGTTTCCCCCCATGGACTTCTTCCCCCCGTGGTGTGATGCATTAGCGTTATGTCCGTGCGGAAACGGTAATGCAACACGACAAAACGCTAATGCAACACGGACAAAACGCTAATACAACACACTCCGGGGGCATATTTGTCCACGGGGGGAAAAGTATCTGGAATCCTCAGAAGCTGAAAAATCAGTTTACCAAGTTATTAGTTTACCCTTAAGGGTCGTTTACACGGTTTTGTGTGCCGACAAAAAAGTTAAGCGAGAAAGTTCCATAATTCCGGAATAAAGTTCCGTATCTGCGGGAAAAGCCAGTGAAGTATACTCACTAGTTAAGTTTACACACATGCCAATTTGCATATAATTTGAGCCTGTCGTTCAAGACTTATTTGCATTTGAAGATGAATTTCAGTTGTCGGTTCGGTTTCAAAACGAAAACCGAACCGACAACTAAAATTCATATTCAAATGCCTATAAGTCTTGAACGACATGCTCAAATTATCTGCAAATTGGCATGTGTGTAAACTCAACTAGTGAGTATACTTCACTGGCTTTTCCCGCAGATACGGAACTTTATTCCGGAATTATGGAACTTTTCCACCAAACCTTTTTGTCGGCACACGAAAGCGTGTAAACGCTGCTTTAGTAAACTAGTGTGTGCAGCGCCATTATAGTGTGATGGGGGGCGCCAGGATATTTGTGTGCTGGTGATGGAATGGAACGAAATATTTTATGCCTGGCGCGTTTTTTGCGTGGACAACAATTTTTTGTAGTTTTTTTATGTGATAAAATCCTTTACCTCATGACATTGTTTTTCCACTATTTATTTTTTATATGTAATTAATTCATTTTTATGATCACAAATTGTGAAATGCGGGGTAGGGGGCAAGCGAGACCGGATGGGAATTTTTTGAGTAGGTATTTTGAGTAGGTATTTTGAGTAGGTATTTTGAATTCAACATTCAATGATATTCTTGTGTGGTAAAATGGTTCTCTAAACAACATAACAAAGACATTCCTTATAACTGGCCCTAACTAAATACATACATTTTTGTGTACACGATGTTTGTAGATATTTTTTACGCAAAAAAATATATTTATATCATTTCTTGGTAAATATACGAAAATGAAAAATGGTTTAATACTTATAACTCATCTTTCGTAAAATAAATATACCTAACTCGTGTTCAATGGACCGCAGCGCAATGCTGAAGTTATATTTTTCACAATTTAGTGTATTTAGGAATTCAAGTTTGGGATTGACGTGCGCACTGTGCAGTTTGCGTAGAATCAGACACCAATACGCCATTTTCTGGCACCGCATACACTAGTTCACTTCCGAAATTTCGGAAACTCAGTGATAAATCAGTTTTTTTGTTGGGTTTTTTTTGTTGTTTTTTTTGGTGATAAATCGGTCATTTTGGTCAACTCAAATGCTATTAAAACGAATACAACAGTTTTCGAAGTTTCGGCCGTAAAAAAAATTGTGTGGTCAATTGAAAATTGTCGGTCATTTCCATTCGACAGTGCATTGTACTGTTTTGTGGCGGTACCAGATAACCCTATTTGCCATTGGTGTCAAATCCAGATGAAAACTTTCATAGATGTTTACAGGCGGCCAGGTAAAGTGCACATGAAAATTTCACGGGGCACTCAAATTTTACCATTTTACAGGGTGCGTGCGTGCCTGGCTGCTGCAGCACACGCCACAGTAGCACAGATCCTTCTGAGTTCTGACTAGTAAATCACAATGATATTTTAGGTATAAATATATTTACAAATCCTCAAACAGCTGTCGCAGACCGCAGTCCATATTTCACATTTTTGAAATTGAATTTCACTCATTCGCACGGGATGAAGGCCGTTTTTGCTCCCTTGCGCACGCCCTGCGCGCACTCGCTTTCGACGCAGCGGCAGCCTCGCGAACCTGCGCAACAGTTAAGTGCCTTGAACAGTTAAGTGCCTTTACATTTAAGTGCCTTTACATTTAAGTGCCTAAAAATCCTTAAAGTGCCTTAAGGTGCGTCGAGGGGGGGTTATTATTTCGCCAGAAATTGTTTGAATACCCAGTACTAAATTGTCGCTTGAAACGTATTTACGCAGACGTCGAAAAATGCAACAAAAACCGCCATGTATAAGACTCTATAGACTTGTTTAAGTTTGTAGACTGTATATATACACTGTTCTTACATAATACAGTTATTGTTTTCATGTGGTTTCTGCATCGCCCGGATGACAAACCGCAGCTTTTGTCGTTTACGTTCCTTATACACTCAAGTTGAGGGGTATTTCGAGGGGGGTTTATAAATTCATAGTGCACATTTTGAGGGATGTATTTCGGGGGGGGGGGTTATTTCGGGGGGGGGGGTATTTCGAGGAAATACGGTATTCTTGAATGGTTTTCTATAGAACGTTGTGATGGGGGAGTTTTTCGAGATGTGCCATGTGGGCTTATGCTAAAAGTGCCAGGACCTTCCGTCAAGCGCCAGTGCTAGGGGTCTTCTTCCTGGCGCCATACAAGAATAGCGCTATGACGCTTTTCACCTATGAACGCTATGACGCTATGACGCCAAACGCCAAAAACGACACCGCAAAATGGTGTGTAGGATTGAGAACCCGACCCGACCCGACCCGACCCCACCCGACCCGAACCCGATACCCGCAAACTTTTTTAACCGAGACCCGATGCTGAACCCGACTCTACTACCCGAACCCGAACACGATACCCGACCTCAATACCCGAACCCGCACTCAATACCTGAAAATACCTGCAAAAATTTTCCGCAGTTCAATCTTTCAAGCAGTTTGGAAGTATTATCAATACTTCCAGTTGTTTTATGCTGTAGTAGTTTAGACACATCTAATTGACGCTAGCGCCAGACTCCCTCGCCATGACACTTTTCCATCACTACTCCCAGTGTCAGCCAAAACCCGGAGCGCCAAACTAACGCAAGAGCTTGCTTCCGAACAACTTGGGCACCTGCATCATAGGCTCCGCCCCCCAACACTCAAAATCACTGGAGCATTGCCTGCCCTCGAGCGGCGCTTCGATAGAACCCGCGTCGTTTTCCGATTCCATGTCGCGGTTCGGGTTGTTGTAGTGCTTCGTGGGCAAGTTCAGTTTCTTGTGCAGCGTCGGTCGGACTGCGGTTTTGGGTGGGAATTGGGTGCGGTGACAAGACTTGTTGCTGGTGCTATAGTTGACGAATGAAATTTGGAAAATTTAGTTAACTCATAAATCAGCGTTGAGTCCATTTGAGTTTACTGGAATGACTTATTTTTACTCGCCATCAAATGTTTGGTCCAAAAAATTATTTCGATTGCTGTATAAATAGTTACTATTGAATTGGGAATTGAAGTGAACTGAGAGTGACTTGAATTGGGTGACTACAGTAAATTTTATAACATTTTATTTGACAATTTACACACTGGGTGGTTTTCTACCAAATTTCGAAAAAAAAGTTGAAAACTGATACACCAGCTCTGAACGCATTTCAGTTTACCGGAATGAGGTATTTTTAATGCGCGTGCACACGCTAGTTTACTGCCAGATCTTGGTAAACTGATAAATCGGCTTTGAACGCATTTGAGTTTACTTAAATTAGTAATTCGTAATCCCAATCGACTGCAGTTGACAGAAACCTCATTCTGGTAAACTCAAATGCGTTCAAAGTCGATTTATGAGTTTACCGAAATCTGGCGGTAAACTAGTGTGCGCAGCGCCAATATCCATCAACAGTAGTTGACAAACACCTCATTCTGGTAAACTCAAATTCGTTCAAAGTCGATTTATGAGTTTACCAAAATCTGGCGGTAAACTAGTGTGCGCAGCGCCAATATCCATCAACAGTAGTTGACAAACACCTCATTCTGGTAAACTCAAATTCGTTCAAAGTCGATTTATGAGTTTACCAAAATCTGGCGGTAAACTAGTGTGCGCAGCGCCAATATCCATCAACAGTAGTTGACAAACACCTCATTCTGGTAAACTCAAATTCGTTCAAAGTCGATTTATGAGTTTACCAAAATCTGGCGGTAAACTAGTGTGCGCAGCGCCAATATCCATCAACAGTAGTTGACAAACACCTCATTCTGGTAAACTCAAATTCGTTCAAAGCTGATATATTGGTTTACAAAAAAATCCAAATTTCGGAAAATAAATGCACCTTCACCGCGTCAAAGGCATATTTAGACATTTACCGTATTTCCTCGAAATACCACGCTTGAATTAACCCCCAGGTCTTTTCGAGCCGAGGAAAAAATAACCCCCATAGAAATACCCCCCTCAAAATTTGCACTCTGAAAAACCCTGGGTGTATTTCGAGGAAATATGGTAATTGTAAACTTTCTCACAAACCGCAAACCCACTTCGGAACGCGCACTGCACCTGGTAGACGCACAGCACGATGCCGAGCAGCACCGAGACCATCATGCTGGACGACATTGTTGCCATTTCGTGGAGTTAATGGTAAAAAATATATATTTAGGTAGGTACACTAGACGATGTATCAAAATATTGTATCGGGAACTGTATTTGATAGTGAGATTCCAAACTGCGGGAGGATGATTTATATTTAGGTATAATACCTATGTATAACAATTTATTATTGCTTCCACTGGTTGATCCAATGCTGACTGGGGACATTGCGGAATAGAGATAATTTCGAGAATGTTTCCAGTTTTCATGTTCCACGAAAGTGTCTCCAGTTCCCACTTGATTTTGGCACATTTTACTTCAAACACACATACTTGATTACGCTGGCATGGCCAGTGCGTACCTAATTTTTGGGAGTTTGTTTCCACAAAGTTTCCACATCTCTTCAAAAACCATAAAAAAATTCGCATGAGAATTGACACAATTGACTAGTTCATGTGCGAGCGAAATTCCGTCAACTCAAAAAACTGTCAACTGGTTTTACTGGCAGTGATGCCTTCACTAAATTTACTTCACTAAATTTCACCCCCATACCAAGTCTGTCTGTTCGCAACATCACCAATTGATTATAATAAACAGTAATCAACCACCATTTGATTCACATGATAGGATTAAATATAAGACCATGAATGTCTGCCATATTACTTTCAGTATTGTATTTTGTTTTGTTTCTGTGTACCAATGCTGCCATAACTTTTGTTCAGATAGGGGAGGGCGAGAACGACTACTTACCGTATTTCCTCGAATTACCCCCCGGGGTGTTTATTTTTTCAGAGTGGAAATTTTAAGGGGGTTACACAAGGGGGTACTTCGAGGGGGGGCATTATTTCGCCAGAATTTTTTTGAAATCCCAGTGCTAAATTTTGTAACGTACACAGACGTCGAAAAATGCAACATAAACCGCCATGTAAATATAAGGCTCTTGAGACTTATAACATACGTACCTATATGGTATGCACCCTGTCCTCAGATAACACAGTCATTGTTTTTAACGTGTGTTCTGCGTTTCGCGGATCACAAACCGCACCTTTTGTCATTTACATTCTCTATACACTAAATTGGGGGGGGGATTTCGAGGGGGAGTTTATAAATTCATAGGCTCCATTTCGAGGGGGCCGGGGGGGGGGTATTTCGAGGAAATACAGTATATTTATATGACTGAGAAAACCCGTGGAAAAATGTTGTTGTTTATTTTTTCAGGGGTTTTCTGGGGAAAGTTTTTGGCATTCTTGATGGTTCAATCGTCGAAACATCCTCTTACTTTCAATTTTGTTGCGAATAGGCAGACTAATTTTTGTGAAGCTTATTTATTAATATATTATGTTGACCTGATCGATATAAATACAACCTCCTGAGATTTCCCATATAAATAAATAGTTTACTGATCGACTTTCCACTGAAATCTAACATATCTCATCTGAAAAAAGCAAACAAATATTTCCCATATTTAGTCATGAATACATTGCAGTACCTAATAAAAAAACGTAATAAATGAATGCAGCATGTGAACACATAACCTGATTCATCAGATAATGGTGGTGACATTCTACGCAAGGCACGTAGGCTAATCAAAAAGCGATGGAAAGGCACCGGTGCACAGGTGCTGGGCTCCGAAGGGCACAAGAACCGGTGCTGGTGTGGTGCGGTGCCCTTTTTTAGGGTGTCCTGCCGGTGCCGGTGCTAATAGCACCGGTGCGGTGCGGTGCTGTGCGGTGCGGTGCGGTGCGGTGCGGTGCGGTGCGGTGCGGTGCGGTGCGGTGCCTATTTTCGAGGATGCCTTTGGTGCTACTCCGGCAACCGGTCGGCCGGTGCCACACGGTGCCGGTGCTATTTTATCAAAATGGCACCGGTGCTGGTGCGCTGCGGTGCAATTTTTCGCCGGTGCCCAATGTGCCAGGTGCCCTTTCTGAGAACTGGCAGAGCAGAGGTGCCGGTGGGGTGCGGTGCCATATTTCCCGATGCCATTTCCATCACTAGTCCTACATAAATATAAAAAATGGCTAAAGCCAACAAAAAGTAGACGCTGCAGCCAAGCATCTCATGTATGAATGCATGATGCATGATTGAATGCATGATTGAATGCACAAAAGGAATATATTATATGTCACATCATATTCTGATTGAGCTATCAATAGAACTAAATCAATTCTAATGTATCCTAATCGTAATAACATAAGCTTTCCACGCAGCAAACTGCACCACGAGGAAACAATTTCACCAAACTATAGCACTGCAGCATGAGCTGTGTCAAACTGGTGGCAGTCCCAAGCCCCGTTAAGTGTAAAGTAAAGTGTCAAATGTAAAGTAAAATGCAAAATCAAATGTCAATTATCACGCAAAGTGTCAAATGTAAAGTAAAGTGTCAAATTTAAAGTCAAGTGCAAAGTCAAATGTCAATTGCATGCAAAGTGTCAAATGTAAAGTAGTGTTAACTGTGTATCCTAATTTTATGTTTTGTATCCAAAACTCATGTGAAAAAATTAAGATTTGGATACAAAAACATAAGATTTGGATATGAAAAATAAGATTTAAATACACAATTGACACTATACTTTACATTCGCCTTTACATTTGACACTGCGCATGACAATTGACATTTGATTTTGGCAGACATCACACTTAGTATGGAAACCTACCATAACACATCTGAACAATGAACTAAAAATTGTACAGTTTTTAAATCATAATACTTCGCTTTTACTGTGGAAAAATCGATTACGAAATTTATCGCAAGATTTTATTCATTAAGTTATGGTAGGAAACTTAAATTTTTTTTATTAAACTTAAGCATGGCCGCCCGTGTGAGTTTTTTTGATCTTTCAAGTGTGCACCAGGGGGCAGTCGCAATCCTTGTAAAGTGTAAAATAAAGTATCAAATGTAAAGTAAAATGCAAATACCTATACCAAAAAACCTCTCTGCCAATGCAGACACGGGGGTGAAGTTTGTTCAACACCCAGCGCCAGGGGAAAAAGGCGGAGCGTCATGAAGTACCTGACCGGGAATGGGTATATGATAACGATACGCTCGTCACGCTCTCAAGCGCCAATAATCATTCAAGCACGCTCATGTCGACCAATTTGACTGGTTTCAAAAACTATTCAACTGTCGCAATTGCATTATATACAGACACACATGGGAGAAAGAAATGGTCCAGTATACTCGATTTGAATTCAGACGTCCCATAGCATTTCCGGCACCGGTAGTTTAGACAAGGAAACGAAGTTACTTTGAACAGAGTTTTTAAAAGTACTGGACTTTTTTCAAAGAAAACGTAAACGTAAATATTTTTTACTCAGCCCTGAAAAGTAAACGTAAATAAAAATTTTGTACTCTTACGCTGCGTAAAAGGTGAGTAGATGTACCTAAATACCAGTATTTTTACTCACGGAAAACGTCAAAGCGCTAATGTTTTTGATTGTGTCCTAGGAAAACATAAAAATGAGTAAAAATAAATTCCATAGTCGTCGGTTTCCCTACCCGTACCCATCACAACTTCTAGCATTTCCGCTGACGTTTTTGCAGCAATTTCAATTAGTTTGAAGTTTTTATGCACACCAAATTTTGTTTCTCAATTACGTTTTCTGTACTCGCGTACTTTCAAGAAGTACACCTAAAGGTGAGTACTGGTATTTTTCCGGAGGAAACGTAAACGTATTTAGAATGTACTCGAGTATGCATATTTTACGAGTAAATGTAAATACGTTTTAACAACTATGATTTTGAAAATACTGTACTGTTTCAAGTAAATATGGTTGAAAAAGTAAAAAGCTCTTGCGCTTTTAATCAATCAGTCGCGCTTGTCAATTTCTTAAGGATAACAAACAGTCACTAAGATTCTCGATTGAATAAATCATTATTCGCGCAAGAAAAGGTGACAATTTTCAACCGTAAATCTGACAATACTCAAACAAAACAAATTTTACTACTGTTCAACCTTTCATTATGAAACCTTTTTGAGTTTGATATCAACACCTTGGTCAAAAAATATTACATTTAGAAACCCCGATGCCGTATTTCTTCCAATAGAATGGCATAGCTCCAATAGACGGGCACCTACCATAGAACGGCAAGTTATGCCACGTTTTTGCACACACGAAAAAAATATCACCCACCAATAGAACGGCAGCCTCCAATACAACGGCAGCTTAAAAAGTTGCCGAAAAAATAGAACGACGCTCTTCTATTAGAAAAATATGGTATGCAGCAATTCATGGGTTTTTCAAATGTTTACTTGGCACCATTTCTGACGAATGTTGCAGCCGCTGCCAACCTGTCAACGAAATAACACATTTCACAGCTACGATGAGCTCAACCACTACACTCTCTCGTAAATCCCCATAGATTTCTATTTACTAATTGCGCTTCGGTGGGACCACAAAAGTTTGAAAATTTGGAGTAGTGACTAGTGAGTACACTCAACACCGGGTTACTCATTTGCAACTCACTGTGAAAATCAATATATTTAACATATTTTATTTTGACTAAAAATGACACATTTTGTAACATGTTTTA